>OZ012741.1:486603908-486638908 GCA_963859935.3 Lathyrus sativus | reverse complement strand
TATTTTCGTCCTTGAAAATTTACATGATCCAAACAACTCAGGATATGCTTTACGCATCTTTCTCTTCAACTCCCAAGTCATACTTCCATCAGCAGCGCCTCCCCATACCACCTGTACGAGAGCAATCTCTTTGCCTCTCAGCTGCTTCACCTCACGGTCTTCAATCCTCACAAGTAAAATCTCAATTGTAAAGTTATCCCTTACCTAAACATCATCCATCAAAATCACATGTGACAGATCCGGAACGTACTTCAGAAGCTGTGAAACATGGAACACATTGTGCAAATTCGACAAATTTGGTGGCAACGCCACTCTATAAGCAACAACTCCAACTCTTGTTGATATCTGATATGGACCAATAAACCGAGGAGTAAGCTTCCTCGACTTCAAAGCACATCTGACCCCAGTCACCGGAGTGACTCTCAAGAATACATGGTCTCCTTCTTGGAACTCAAGAACCTTCTTCCTCTTATCATGTTAACTCTTCTTCCTATTCTGCGAAACTTTCATCTTTTCCCGAATCAATTCACCTTTTCAGTAGCCTTTTGAACAATCTTAGGTCCAAGCACTACACTTTCACCAGATTCATGCCAACACAGAGGTGTCCTACACCTCCGACCATACAAGGTTTCAAAAAGCATTATTTTAATACTAGAATGACAACTATTATTATAAGTGAACTCAATCAACAAAAAATGATTATCCCAAGCACCTTTTTGTTCAAGAACAGAAGCCCCCAACAAATTTTTCAAAGGCTGAATAGTCCTCTCTGTCTGACCCTGGATGTGGATGATAAGTTGAACTCAACCTCAGCTTCAAACTCAAAGCTTCTCACAAACTCTCACAAAATCTGGAAGTGAACCTCAGATCTTTATCTGACACGATACTAAACGGAACTCCATGCAACATCACAACCACACGGATATAGATCTCTGCCAACTTCTGCAAAGAAAAACTGATGTTAATCGGAATAAAATGCGTCAACTTTGTCAGTCTATCAATAATCACCCAAATGACATCATGCCCTATCGGAGTATGCGATAAACCATTCAAGAAATTCATAGAAATGTTGTCCCACTTCCACTCTAGAATATCCAACGGTTGCATCAACCCTACAGGTTTCTGATGTTCAACTTTCAACTTCTAATAGGTCAAACAATCATACACAAATTGAGCCACATCTCGCTTCAATCCATACCACCAAAATATCTTCTTCAAATCCTGATACATCTTTGTAGTTTCTGGATGAATACTCAAGTTACTCTTATAACTTTCCTCTATAATCATTCTTTTCAACTCACAATCATTCAGAATACAAATCCTGTCACGAAACCTCAACACACCTTGCTCGTCCATTTTAAAGTCACCATTCTCGGTCTGATTACATACAACCATCAAGTCATCAGTTACGTCGAGCGTCTAGGCTCCGGTCATTATGTTGAGCACCCAGGCTCCGATCAGTGCGTTGAGTATCCAGATTCCGACAGATTTTTATGTGGCCCTATCGTGCATTGAGTATTCAGATTCCGACGATTCGAAAGATTGTCCTTTGGTCCATGTGGTGTTCAGACCATGGCCAGTTACGTATTTCCTAAAGCAGAGTTACTTGATTAAGTTTCTCTTTCCCTTGGTGGGATGTTCAAGATGTTCATTATGTTCAGTTTCTTCGGAGATTCTATCCCAATCAGAGTTCGCAATTTATTTCTGCGGTTGGCCAAATTTTCGGGTTCTTTCGGTATTCAACCGTCTTTTACCTTGATTGATTGAAAGTCGTTCGCTTTTCACTCATTCAGGTCCAAGTCGCTTGAATAGGGGCAGCTGTTGCACCCCAAAATTTGCCCAACCTTTTCCTTCTTGATTTTGCATTAGCATAACATCATCATAGCATTATCATAGCATTGCATTAGCATTTATGCAGGGGATCAAGTGTGATATACATCGAGAGAGGCCTATCTAGAGGTTTTATTCAAGCTTGAGGAATCACTAAAGTCACCAGGAAGTGGTTCATGCCCTTGAGAAGTTCAGATGCTTGTGTGGGGTTCATCTTGGAAAACTATGATTACAGGTCATAAAATTACAGGTCAAGTTCAATACTTTGCATAACTCAAATGGACTTTTTTCCAACGTGAAAGTTGCTCCAAATGGGGTCATTTGGTTAACCAAACCTCAAGGTTTTAATGGGCTAGCTCATGGTTGAAGATTGATGAAAGTGACTTTGGTGAAAACATGTGAAAAGGCATAGTTTGGTATTTCTTCAAAATTTAATCAAATAAGTCCATATTTGTGCTTATTTCGAATGGAAATTGTGTTTTAAGAACATTGGCACTTTTACATTTTTCATTTGAGGATTTTATCATGGCCTATTTCGAGATTTCTTACAATTCAAGTAACATAATGGATCTTGGGCTTGGGCTTAGAAACAAGGAACTATTGTGGGCCTTAAACCTTCCTTATGATGCAAGGAATATAAAAACTAAAAATCAATGCAATTGACATTCTTCTTCCACCATTTTTTCATTTTCCCACAATTTTCTACATATGAAAAATTAAATTTTCAATTCCTTTTTCTCTCCACTTTTTTGATCCTTTCTCATTGCAAATACATTCAATATACTCCATAGAATTTTTCCATCAATTTTTGAGAAGTTTTTAGTGCAACACCATGGTTGTAGTAACATGAAAAGGAAGCTCCAAGTGAAAATTGATTTTCATTTTCTTCACCAATTCAAGCATTCTCCTTCATCCTAATACCTCTACCATGGATTGTTGAATGTTTCTACATAATTTTCCAAAGAAATTCGTGCTCCATTGAAGCTCAAAAGAGTCATTTTCGGAGGTATAAAGAATTCACCATAACTCATGATTTATGAGTCTTTCTTGCATTATTGTTGTTACATTACATTGCTCTCATCTCCTACATGGATTATAATACAAAAAAGATGGTTTTTATGACAATTTGGTGTTCTTGAAAGTTTAAGATTCATATACGGTTTTTGAGTTAGAGGCCATTTCAAGGGAAAATAATGGTATATTTGGATTCCTCTCGAAAAATCCCACAATTTTCATTCAAGAATCACCTCGTTTGGACAAGAATTGAGAGAGATATGGACCTTTGAATTTTTTTCGGCCACCCCCCTCATTGCCATCGGCCACCATGTTCAAATGCTGAATTTTTCCCTCATAATTTCATCCAAGTGGAGAAGACAAGCAGTAGCCATCGGATCAATGCAGAAAAGTGGACTTTTTCCACCCATCCAAGGGCCAGGCGCTATGCCACGTGTCCCAGACCAAAACTACGTTGTTTTGGGCTAGTGCAGGGGCGGGGAGAACGTGGGTTCGATCCCTCCCCCTGCCACTTCTGAATTATTCACTTATTCACCTTAATTCTCATGTATTCATGTGCTTCCATGTTTTCTTTTATTTTTCTTTTTTATATGCTGACTTCAAATAATAATAAAAATAGCATACTTAGTCTTTTTAATCCCCATTTTTTTGTGCTGAATCTTTAAGATGCCTAGGATTTAATAAAATTGGAATCACGATTTTATCATGTTCCGACATTTTATTAGAATTTTTTAAATTTAAGTGGTCATAAAATCGTACTAATTGTGTAACAATTTTGTGGATTTTCTTTGAGGCATCAAAATTACATATTTTTTCCTAACCTTTTGCAGGGATCTCATACACATGTTGAGGTATTGTGATATATTTTTGTGGGAATTTTATTGTACCATTTTAATTGGTTTTGGATGCTTTCTTTAACATGCTCCATTTTAACTTTTCCTTTGGTATACATGAGATATCTTGCAATGTTTTCATCTTATTTGACCATTTCTCTTTGGATATTTTTGTTGTATCTCTCACCCCTGGTTTGTGACTTGATGTAGGGCCTTGTAGATTTTTATTTGAATTTTTTAGCACCTTTTGCTATTTTTCTTATATTTTTGTATTCGGACTTGTAATTTGGACTTTCGAACGGACTTCGGTTTTATTTTGGCTCCAACGGCCTCGAATTGTTTGTGTGGTGAACGCTAGGGTTCCTATTGCTTATTATAGACATTATATAGGATGTGTAGATCATTGATTGGCTGGTTTTATCATACACAATTGCCCATTAGGTTCCATATTTCCATGATAGTGCGTTATGATTCCAAATCGTAGTATACGTATGTCATTCGTAGGTTTTATTGTCTCGTATCTCTTTATATTCACTTGTGGCCAAGATTGCATGTTTAAAATAGGCCATTTTCCATTCATTATGGGCTTGAGATCGAGATGGTTCTTCCTCCCTCACTTGCATTGCATGTTTACCTTTCTACACTTTGCATTTCCTGTATGCTGTTATTTCATCTGTTTTCCGTTGCTTCCTTTGCCTTTCCCTTAGGATCTCCATTCTTCCTTGTTCAAGGTAGAATGCGATAGACATTAGGCTTTGCAACCATGTATGACAACATTAGGGTAGTTTTCCCCTTTGCAAACTTCAACCTTAGGACGAACTTGGCATGATAACGTTAGGATTAAACTAGTCTCCCCGTAGTAAGCCGAACTACGGCTGCTCTGATCTTTCATACCAGATGAAAGTACGTAGGCACAAGATGCGATATCTTGGCGAGCAAACTTTCCCCTTTTTTTAGGTCGTAGTTAGGCGAACTACGTTGACTCTAATTTCTCGTTCCAGACGGGAATACGTAGGCATAAAGTGCGACACTTTTCCGAGTCATTTTTCTTTTCTTTTGTCCCTAAGCCTTTAGCTAGATAGTACTAAACACACCTTTATTAGATAAACAAATATTGTGGATCCCATCGAGTACGATGGACGTGAGGGGTGCTAATACCTTCCCCTTGCGTAACCGACTTCCGAATTCAGGACATGGTTGCGATGACCATTCCTTTTCCCTTCTTCCGTTAGGTTTACTCTGAGCGTTTCCTTTCCCTCCGTTGGGATAACTAACGCACGGTGGCGACTCTTCTGTTCTGTCGGCGCCGATTTTCGTAGTAGCGACAGCGGCCATCTAAACAATGCAACATGCAACTACAAGCCAGCAACAACAAAATTCCATACAGTCCAGCAATAACGACATACAACAAAGCAAGCACCCACAAGGCATTTAGAATCATATCTCACCACAACATAATGATAATAATGTGTTTCATACAACCAAGCACATAATTATTCCACTTCTGCCATCGAAACTATTTTTATACAAAAGTTCGACACGTCAGTTTTGAATCAGACTCCCGGAACAAAAGTAATGAATTTTAGAAGATTTAAAAAAAACAGCAATGTAACCGGTTACACAAAATGAGGTAACCAGTTACGCCTGCGTAACCAGCTGTTGCACCCTAAAATTTGCTCAACCTTATTCCTTGGATTTATGTTTCATCATCATTAGCATTTGCATGTAGAGTTATGTACATAGACTAACCATCTGCATAGCATAAGCATAGCAAGTCATTCACCAGGGGACCAATCATTATTTTCATCTCTAGAGGCCTAGCAAGAGGTTATTATCCCAATTCAATCTCATTCAAGTCATCAGGAAAGAATTTGAAAGCAAAGAGTTCAGCAGATCAAGCCTTGAGTCTATCTCCTAGCTGAGGGTATCTGAGGATCAACAAGAGGGTTATGAGCTGTGGATTGAAGGCATGGAGAGTATCTAGACATCTTGAGAGACTTATAAAGTCATTTGGAGAAGAAAACAAGTCATTGATGAAAGCACAAGAGCTATAGTTGAAGACAGTCAACTAGGGTTTCATCTGGGTCAACCCTAGGTCAACCCTAGGTCAATTGACTGACTTAAAAGGGCATTCAAGGTTATTGGAGAGATGTGGGGATCAATATTGAACATATGAAGAAGGATATGGAGATATGACAAGGAGAATTCAAGAGAAATCAAGGAGAAGAGGAGTTACTAAATTAGGGTTTCTCTGTAAAATCCCCTAGTTTAGGTCAAATTTCCAAGCAAGATAAGTCAAAATGCTAGCTTCAAATGGCTTCTTGGCCAACATGAAACTTGTAGAGGATCTCAAGACCTTTAATTTGAGTGGTGGAAGACCTCAAGGAGATTTATAGAACTCAAGTTATGGTCCTTACAAGTTACAGGTCATCTGGGGTGTCTGAACTTTTGTCTGTGAAAGTGACTTGACTTCCAAGCTAGTTTTACCCCTCAAGGAGATTTCAAATGAATTCTTGGTCAACATAAGAATTGTTCCTCATTGTCTTAGCTTTCTAGAATGGTATGGCATGCCTTCATATGATGTGGAGAACTCAACTTATGGTCTTGACAAGCAAAGGGTATTTTGGGCATTTGTGAATTACAGGTCATTTTAACCTATACCCAAAACTCATACAAGGAGGCCTCAAATGGAAAAACTTACAACATCAAACTTGCTCCAAATGGGATTTTAAGTCTAGAAAGAAGGTCACAAGTTATTGGAGAAGCCCATAGCATGGAGTTGCATGATAGGTCAAAATATGAACTAAAAAGGCTTATAAAGTGAATAATTTCAAGTTGGAAAATGGTTTGGGAGATTTACAAGTCCAAATGGAGACTTCCAATATATGATTTTGAATGGAAAAACAATTCTAAGAACAATGGTTCACCCACTTTTTTGAGTTTAGAAGGAAAAAATGAAGTTATCCATGGTTGCTTATCATTTAAGAAACATAATCAAAAATGGATCAAAATTTGAAAACAAGGGAATGTGCAAGATGGATCTAGAATGTTCATTTGGGGTCTATATATTCATGAAAGGAGAATTTGGCAAGGGTTGGCCTCATTTGCACCAAGAATTCCACATAATTTCTCACACTTTTTCATTGGAGTTTCATTACAATTCTCTCAAAACCTTCACCAACTTTCATCATAATCAATTCAATTTCACTCCATCATCATCATAGATCATAATTGAAGCAAGTTTCTGGTAGTTATCATCCATTTTCGAGTGCTTTTCTCAAGATCATCAAAATCACAAGTTCAAGTGGATTGCATGATTCAAGCAAGGAACCTCCAAGTTTGTGCATACAGAATTAAGTTCCTCAAGGATTGATCAAGATTCAACACTTAAAAGCTTCAGATCCACATCCTCCATAGCTGTTTCTCAAGATTTCTTACTAGGTAAGTTTTCATTCAAACTGCTTGATCTAGTTAATTTGGCATGATGTTGTTAGTTTAGATGCAATCTAGGTGGTTAGGAGATTAGTTTAGGTGAGTTTGGAACGATTTGGTGAGGTTTGTTAACAGGTGCCATAATCTGTTTGTGTTCGAATCTCTTGGATGAATGTGTTATAATTGCAACTTGATAGCATAGGTTAATCTCCATTAGATGTAGTTTAATTTAGGCTAGGTTTGAGGAGGATTGGTGATGGTCCATATCATTGCATTTCAATGGAGGCCGAATGTTGATCCAATCATGTTTGTTGTTGTGGTGAGTTTCAAGACGAATTGATACCCTAAGCTTGTAGAGGGAGAGATTTGGAGCAGATTTCATGTTCACATCGTGTGGATTGGTTGCGTGTAGATGGAGAGCAGAGAGGTGGAACCTTGCTCGTGCATGGCTGCCATGGTGGAGCTGAAACCCTAGGTTGCAGGTCGTTTGGAGAAGAAATAATCGTGGCCATTCGTTTGGTGTAAGACTCTTGACTTTTAGAATGATCCAATGGCCTATATTCAATCTGAAATTGGAGGGAGATTGCCCTGGCCCTAAACGCACCGTTTCATTAATTGAAACGGGCGGGCCTGAGTTGGATTGTTATTCCCACCCCCGTGTGAGCCCAAAACCAATATTTCAACGTGACTTTATTACTTCCTTCACCCCCAGCGCGTTGTTGTTATTCTGAGTGACTCTGGGCCTTAGTCCTTTTGCTAACAGCACCCTACCCTGTCTGGCCCATCCAATAATGAACTGAGCGCACCTACTGGATGCACCCCCTCTGGCTCATTTAATTCATTTTTATTTTTCTTATTTCATTTTAATTTTTCACCAATTTTCATAAATTCATAAATAATTCATAAAAAATGCTTTTTAATTCATTCTTTTTACCATGTTTTCATTAAAATGTCTAGAATATTATAGGAAAATAAATTTTCATTTTTAGTTTTATTTCATATTTTTTTCATATTTTCTAAATAAATGTCATAATAAATAGATACATTTCATGCATTATTTTTATGATTTTTGTTCTCTCACATGCTTTAATATTTTTTGATCACTCTTTTCATATTGTTTAGATAAGATATTAAGCTTGTAGAAATATTTTAGTTCCCATTTTTAGAGGCTAGTTTTAGGTGATTAATAAATGCTTGAACATCATGTACAAAACTAGGGTTTTAAGTGACAACTTAGGAAGTTCAATTTTTTCCCTTAGGACTTAGGGTTTGACTAGTTTAGTTATGGGACTATAGGGGCTATGGGTAGCTATTAGATCCCTTAGAAAAAGTCAGAATTCCCTACTACTATTATTGCTGTCTGTATATCTGCTGTCTGGTGTGGTGTGCCCTCTGGGGTTTATTGATTGTTTGTATGGGTATTGGGTTTGTCTGGGGCCCTGGGGAAGCTGAAGATTTGTGGAGCTGAAGCCATTAAAGGGTCAAATGCTGAAGATCAACTGCAGAGAGTTGAGGAGGAGTTTCTTGCTAGCAGTTGCTCAGGAGATTAGGGTTTAGGAGCTAGGCAGAGCTCTAGATTAGAAATTTTGTTTCTCAAACATGGATTGCCTTGTCTGCATCCATTCTTCTCTGTGATTCAGAGTCTCTCTAAGACACTCACCCCCTTCCTTTGGAAGGCTTGGTGACAGTGTCTATGAGATAGAACTCTTGAGAGAAAATGTCTCTTGTGTTAGAAGCAGTCTGTTCACCACCTTTGGTAGTCAGCTGATTGCTTAACACCCAATTCACTCTTGTGACTGATCCCTCATCCTGGAGGTTTGAGCTTGAAGAAAAGGCATTGCAGATGGAAGACTGATGATCAAAGCCATTGTCTGAAGGCCATGAAGATGGATATTGATGCTTGTTGAAGCCTGTAGCTGATTGGAGATTGCTTGAAGCCAGTTGTTGATTCAGAGCTGCTGATGCTGTTTCTGTTGCTGTATTTCATTTGTTGATGTATTGATTGGTTTTCTGAACTGTATTGTTTGCTGTTTACCCTGTTGGGTTGAAAGTGAAGCCTGTTCACTTTCGCCTATTGTTTTCTAGGTTCGAGGTTGAGTGGGACTCCCTTGCCTCGCTTGTATTGTTGCATCCATGCATTTTACTGTTTTGCTGTGTATATCTGATATTGTTTCTGTTTCTGCCTATCCCGTAGGATCTCTGTTTCTCTCTGTGCAAGAGAGGAGCATGATAGACACTAGGTCTCAACCCATGCATGATAACATTAGGATAGCTTGTTTCCCTTCGCAACCGTAGGTTAGAGTTCTGTCTCTTTCTTTCTCAAAACAAACAGAAAAACACATAAAGATTTCAAACGCAATAAAAGACACTTCTTCCGTAAAAGAATGTGAACTCATCAAAACGTCATTTTTGTCCTCTTGGACTGTTAATCAGAAAAACCTTTTTCAGAAGGAATAAAATCAACCAAGGCAGACTTGTGTCGTACGTGGCCCGAACTACGTTTGCTCTGATCTTCCATGTTGTGTGGAAGTACGTAGGCATAGGATGCGATATCCTAGCGAGCAACCTTTCCCTCCTTTCCCGTAGGTAGGCGAACTACGTTGACTCTGATTTCTCGTTCCAGACGAGAATACGTAGGCATAAAGTGCGATACTTTGCCGAGTCATTTTTATTTTCATTTTATTTTCTTTTTCACCCTTGACCTATAGTTTAGATAGAATAACAATCCATACCCGAAAACAAGCGTGGATCCCGTCGAGTACGACGGACGTGAGGGGTGCTAATACCTTCCCCTTGCGTAACCGACTCCCGAACCCAGGTTTTGGTTGCGATGACCATACCTTTCCCGTATTGTGCGAGGTTTACTCTGAGCGTTTCCTTTCCCTCCCGTGGGATAAATAACGCACGGTGGCGACTCTTCTGTTCAGCCGGCGCCGATTTTCGCAGTAGCGACAGGTGGCGACTCTGCTGGGGATCCAACGTCCCCTGGCTGCTAAGGACTGCGATGGTTCTTACGCATTTGGGATCCAACGTCCCTTGAGAGAGTCAATCCTAACGCTTGTTTTCCCGTCGAGGATTTTGTATGGAGTTATTGTATATTTCTAACCCTGTATTTTTCAGCTTTATATCTATTGTTTATTATTGCTGTATTGGGGTGTGACGGGTGTTCTGATATTGAGAGATAAGCCGGACCTGGGCTTGAGTGCACCTAGAATTAGAGTAGAAATTAGTGGGCGCCCGCTTGCTTTGCTTGCTTTGGTGTCCCATGAAATCTACACTCAGACGAGGTTCCTCTGGTTGGCCTCCTGCCCCTTCCTTTGGTTGGCGTGGGTTGCTGGTTAGTTGGATTGTCGACTCTGGGGACCGATCATTTGGAAGTTGGCTGAGTGAGGCCTCTTCAGGAATTGATGATGCCACTCCTTCTGGGAATCGTATCATCAACCCTGAAAGTCTGTGACGCCGACGACCGCATAGGATGCCGTACCTTGTGCCAGTTATAGGGCCGCCCACCTGTGAGGGGATTCAGGGTTATGCAGGTAACTAGACCTCCAGACTACCGGTTATTTCTTGATCAGAGATCCTGGTTATTTATGGAGAGTTATGAGGTCTGCCAGAGACCATGTGGAGATGTATTCTGAGGTCTGTCAGAGACCATTTGGAGATTTATTCTGAGGTCTGTCAGAGACCATTTGAGAGGCGTTTTGAGGTCTGTCAGAGACCAATTATGGATGGGATTTGAGGTCTATCAGAGACCAGTGGGTTATGGTTTGAGGTCTGTCAGAGACCAGTGTTGGAGTTCTATTTTAGGTCTATCTGAGACCAGGGTTGATGACTTCTGGATGGTCTATCTGAGACCTTTCTTGATTGGGTTTAGGCTATTCAGCTGCAGCTTTGGTCCCTGTTGAATGTTACTTGCATTGCATCCTTGCATATCCATTATCATTTGCATTTCACTAACGTGTGTCTGTGCTGCAGGTGCATTTGCATTTCCCTAGTTCTAGTGCCCAGACTTCTGAGTGTTTGATCATGACTAGCCTACGGAGAACGGTTGCTTACAAATTGCCTACGCCTGATATTGTTCCTTTACTGGGATTGATCTCTCTTGCTGATGAGGGTGTTCGTAGGAGTTTCCGGATGAGTTATGGTAGATTACTGAGATTGGTGTGCAAACCTACAGAGGTAGAGTTGGATGGGTTGTATGCTCTGATGCAATTCTATGACCCTGCTTTGAGGTGCTTTACGTTCTCTGACTTTATTATGGGACCAACCCTGGAGGAATACGCTGAGTATGTTGAGCTGCCCGTGCAGAACCAGGTTCCATTCATTCATTATGATGCCAAACCCAAGCCGGAGGAATTGGCAAAAGCCTTGCATGTTGATGCTTCTGAACTTGTGACTACTGTTTCCCGTGGAGTTCCAGGCTTCTCATTTCAGTTCTTAGTTGGTAAAGCCCAAGAGTACGCCAAGAATGGGTGCTGGGTTGCTTTCAATGCTGTGTTGGCCTTGTGCATTTATGGCATAGTACTATTCCCCAATATACCGGATTTTGTGGACTTCGATGCTTTCTACTTGTTGGCCGCTGGTAATCCTGTACCTACCTTACTCGGAGATCTCTACCATTCACTGCATTACAAGAATGAGAAGGGAAGAGGGAAGAATGTTCATCTGTGTGTACCCTTGTTGAGTATGTGGTTTGAGAGTCACCTTCCTAAGAGAGGATCTACTGCAGAGACTACAGTTCCAGTTGGTTGGCCAGAGCGTCTGATGAGGCTATCGTCGGAAGATATGGAGTGGTTTGATAGAGACCTGTTGGGATCTGAGCTCATCTTTAGCTGTGCTGGGTACCCTAATGTGCCATTGATAGGAAGAAAAGGGTGTATCAATTACAACCCTTCTCTATTCATTCGCCAGTTCGGATATGCGCTGAAGAATCCACCTCAAGAGGAAGAAGTACAGGAATCTCTGTACTTCACCGGTGACGTAAAGGGGGAGTTATTAGCCAAGTTGCGACATGCTTGGACGAGTAGTAACCGCAAAGGGAAGCCGTTGTTGGGAAAGAATGACTGTCAGGCCTATGCACCTTATAGAGCTTGGATTCAAGAGAGGGCTAGTCAGTTGAAGATGCCGTTTCCAGATGCACCAATTCTTGATCCTATTCCGGTAGAAGAACCGACCACTGTTTCTAGGGAAGCATATGAACAGGTTGTGAGGGAGAAAGAAGCCTTAATGAAGATTAATGAAGGGTTAGAGCAAGAGCTAGCCCAGGCACGCAGTGAGAAGAACAAGGCCGTATATGCTTTCCAACAACAGATTGAGCTGGTAAACAGGTTAGGAGCTGAGTTGACCGAGGAAAAGAAGAAGCGCGAACGTCTGGGGCAAGAGTTCAGAAGTTCCCATGACATGCTGGAAGCCAAAAAGAAAGCGCTTGACGCAGCACACCGAGAGATATCTTCTTGCAATAAGACTTGGAATGCTACACTCACCAACAACAAGAAGAGGGAAGATAAGCTAAAGCAGCAAATTTCCGACCTCGAAGAGAGGTTGAAGTCTAGCATCAAGAAGTGTGAGGAGGAAGTGATGAACCGGTATAGTGTCCAGCATGCACTGAACAAGGCAATCAAATCCAGAGATGAAGCAGTGTCCCAGAAGCGAAAGTTAGAAGATTGCTTCGGAGAAGCAACATGGGAAGAAACTGCTGAAGATGTACGCCGTGTCCTTAAGAAGAGAAACCAGCTTGTTGAAGGGCTGCTCGATCGACCAAGCCATCCGGAGACCAAGAAGTTGGTAGAGGAGTACCAGACTTTTGGGAGGATCTGATTATTCCATTATTTGTAGGCTTCATTTGCATAGTGCTGACCATCACCAGGATTGTTGGTTGAGGTCATGCCATCTTTGTACTCTCAGTGATATTGTACCCTGGGCTTATTGATTCTCTCTGTTATATACGAGGCTTTCTATGATTCAGCTCCGGTATTCTTATTGTCAACACTGTCACTGCACCGGCACCCTCGCACTAGAACTGGGGGAATGAACTTCCCTAATGCACAGACACATTGCATTGCATTCATATTCATCTTGCATAACAGGTAATCTTTGAATGGTGTCTTATCTCCTGCTTTGATTCAGGTACTTAACAGGATTCCAGATCAACATCCGCACCGCTATTCTACACGATCCAACTGTCGGAAAGTCATGGACCAGATTCAGAACGAGATGCAGGATGTACGCGAAAAGCTCGCCCTCTTCATGCAGACCATGGAGGCTATAGCAAAAGGGCAAGAGAATTTGCAGGCCATGGTCCAGCCTCTGTTGGCTCGCAACGCTGGTCATGGTAACGAAGATCATCAGTCTGTCCGGGTTGATACTGCTCATGGAGACGGCACTCCCACGCCAGTGGCTCCGCCTGTCGTCAATGTGAATGCTGCTAACGTCAACAACGCTACCGCTGCTGTGAATGGTAACGTCGGAGTTGGGAATGAAACTGCTGTCCACAACGCTGGGCTGGGTGATGTCAATGTGGGAGATAATCTCGGAGGCAATGGCTTTGTCAACGCTGGGTTCGGATTCAACGATCAGGGATTCGACAATACCGGCAAGTATGGCTTTAATGCTCAAGGCTTTGGGCAAGATGGTTATGGTATGGTCAATCAGGGCTACGGAGGTTTTGGAAACGGAAACGGTGCTGGTTTTATGGCTGGTGGTCCTGCTGGAGGTGTTCAAGGGTATGGCAACAGAGGCCGAGTTCCAGGGATGAATCAGGTCAGAGCTGGACGTAATAATGCATATGATGGATACGGGGCTGGAAACGGTATGTGGCAAGAGGATCAACAGGAAGACGCCTTCTCTGGAGGGGGTTTTGAAGGGCCGATGGATGATTCTCAAAAGATTAGAATGCTGGAAGAGCAAATGAAAGGAGTCCTAAACCAGAGTGCTGTGGGTCTGGACATGGCAACTATGGGCTTGGTACCTGGCTTGAGGGTGCCCATTAAATTCAAAGCGCCTGCGTTCGATAAGTACAAAGGAGATACATGTCCGAAGGTTCATGTACGAGCTTATTACAGAAAAATGTCTGCATACTCCACTGACGAAAGAATGCTCATGCATTTCTTTCAGGATAGCCTGTCGGGTCCTTCCTTAGAGTGGTACATGGGGTTGGAGCCCACTGATATTAAGACTTGGAAGCAATTAGCGGAGGCGTTCGTAGCCCATTACAAATATAACAGTGATCTGGCGCCCAATCGGGTCCAGTTGGCCGGGCTTTCGCAGAAGAAGGGGGAGAGTTTTAAAGAATACGCGCAAAGGTGGCGCGATATGGCTGCCAGGGTCCGTCCTCCTGTGGAAGATAAAGAAATGAACGACATGTTTGTTGGCACATTCACCGGGCTGTTTCATGATATGCTGTTTCATACGTCTCTGGCTAGTTTTTCAGATCTGATTTTGATGGGTGAAAAGATTGAGCGGAACATTAAGCAAGGAAAGTTCCAAGTCGATGAATCAACTGCATCTGGCAGTAATAGGAAAGCTTACGGGGGGCGCCGTCAGGGCGAAGCTAGTGCTGTATTTGGAGGCCGAGGCCGAGGCCGAGGCAGGGGAAGAAATCAATATCGTCAGCAGCAGCAAGTGTCGAGTGTCACTATTCCTTATCAACAGCAACCAATCCAGCAACAACAACAGGTTCAGCAGCAACCAATGCCACAGCAGCAGCAGCCTCAGCAGGGGGCACAGCAAGCTCAGAGAAAATTCCAGGGTGGTAAGCCGAGAAGGGTGTTCGAGAAACCTCCCTCTAACTATGCTGATTTATTGCAGACCTTGTTGGGATTGAATCTGGTGGAGAAAAGAACCTTGGCACCGATAACGGGAACTCCCCCGTTCGGCTATGATGCAAATAGGCGCTGCGAGTTTCATTCTGGGGCCCCGGGCCATGATATTGAAGGTTGTCATGCTTTTAAGCACGTTGTGCAGGATCTCTTGGACAACAAGTCTATCAACTTCGGAACGACCGGTGCGAATATAGTCCAGAAACCCATGCCTAATCATGGGGCGAATGCCGTGCTGACTGAGGAAGGTCTGAATCTGATTATGAATGTTGAGGATTTAAAGACGCCGCTGAGAGAAATAAAAAGCCGACTGTTGCAAGGAGGTGTTTACCCGGGTTGTAATGAGTACTGCTTAGATTGTTGGGCCCTGTCTGGGGGGTGTGAGGATTTGAAGAAAGGCATCCAGGCCTTAATTGATGAAGGTGTATTGCAATTTGATAGAACAGCAACTGATGAGCCGGCAGGGGCAGTAGTGGATAATCGGAGTGATGTTGCCACAGTGACAATTCCTAGGAAGACGATCACTATTTCAGCACCAGCTCAGCGGCCACCGATTACTATAACTAAAGCCGGGCCAATCCCGTATGAGAGCACGAAAGCGGTCCCATGGTCATATGGGCTAGAGGTGTATTGTGACGGGATTAAAATCGATGTCAACAAGCAGTCAGCGGAGGTTGTGGATAATGTTGTGGGCTCAGGAGGCATGACGAGAAGCGGCAGGATCTTTATATCTCCTGAAGTAGAGGCCGAAAGGCTAGCGAAAGGAAAAGGGAAAGCGGTGGAAAATGTTCCGGTTCAAGCAAATGAAAAAGAAGCAGCATCTAAGGATGTCGAAGAATTCATGCGCTTAATTCGGAAGAGCGACTATAAAATCGTGGAGCATCTGCAGCAAACGCCATCCAAAATATCTATTCTGTCATTGCTGTTATGTTCGGAGGCTCACCGAAACGCTTTGCTGAAAGTCCTGGACACTTCTTTTGTACCCCAGGATGTCTCCGTGAACCAGCTAGAAGGAGTATTAGCACATGTGAATGCAGGCCACAGTCTGGGCTTTACTGATTTCGACTTGACTCCGAAAGGAAGGGATCATAACATGGCATTACATGTATCTGTTGAGTGCAGAGGGTCGACAATGTCGCACGTATTGGTTGACACCGGGTCGTCTTTGAATGTGCTGCCTAAGAAGGCTATGATGAAGCTGGATGTTCGAGGAATTTTGTGCACACCAAGTGATTTGGTGGTCAGAGCGTTTGACGGCACGCGGAGAACAGTCTTCGGATCGATCACATTGCCTCTGCAAGTGGGGCCGGAAGTGTTTGCAACGGAGTTTTATATCATGGATATACAGCCTGCGTACAGCTGCTTGCTGGGAAGACCTTGGATTCACGGGGCAGGGGCAGTCACGTCAACCCTGCATCAGAAGTTAAAGTATATGGTCGGAGACAGTGTAGTCACCGTGTGCGGAGAAGAAGACATCCTGGTCAGTCATCTATCTTCGTTTAAATATGTGGAAGTCGACGGGGAGATCCACGAAACGCCATGCCAGGCATTCGAAGGTTTGCGCATAAAGGACAAGAGTCTCGGGCCAAGCAAAGTGCCAGAGATAGCTGTTTCTTCGTATAAAGAGGCTCAAGCGCTAGTGAAGGCAGGAGAAGCCAAAGGCTGGGGCAAAGTATTGGACATTCCTGTGAAAATGGACCGGTTCGGACTGGGGTACCGACCATCGTCATCAACTCCTTCTGTGGGGGCCCCTCATTTCAGAAAGTCAATCACCATCTCTGCCAGTGGAGTATGCCATGAATCTGTCAATGCTGCTTCAGAATCCGATGAAGGGGACAGCGACTGTGATATGGATGCCTGGATTCAGCCAAGCACGCCAGGACAAGGACTGTGCAACTGGTCCATTCAGGAGCTTGTTCCTGTGACTTTTAAACAGTAATGCTTTGCTTTATTAATTGTTGAATAATCTGATGTCTTGCCCGGGGCATCAGGATTTGCTTAGGGCTGTGTTGTTATAAACATTGTTTCGTTAATCATTAAATAAATGGCGTTTTTTCATGTGTAAATACCGTAATCCCTGTCTTTCTTGTTTTGTATTTTTCAATAAAATGGCAACGTGGTTATCCGCTTTATACGCATTTTGAAGCACTTAACCCTTTCTTTTGCAGGATAACATTTTCAGATGACATCCTTGAACCACCTATGACTCGTCCCGACTTCGAGCACCCGGTATTCCAGACCGAAGAAGAGGTTGTTGAAGATAGCGACGTTCCGGAAGAACTGTCTTGGTTGGTGAAGCAAGAGGAAAGAGCCATTCTGCCTCACGACGAGGTTATCGAGATTATCAACTTGGGGTCGGAAGGGGTTGAGAAAAATATTCGTATCGGAGCCGCACTGCAGAGTGATATCAAGCGAAAACTGGTTGAAATGCTCCGAGAGTATAATGATGTATTCGCTTGGTCGTATCAAGATATGCCAGGGCTCGATACAGATATGGTTGTGCATCGCCTGCCACTGAAAGAAGACTGCCCGCCTGTCAAACAAAAGCTTCGCAGAACTCGACCAGATATGGCAATGAAGATCAAAGAGGAGGTTCAGAAACAGTGGGACGCTGGGTTCCTGGCTGTGACGAAGTATCCCTCATGGGTTGCTAACATCGTACCAGTGCCAAAGAAAGATGGCAAGGTTCGAATGTGCGTGGATTATAGAGATTTAAATAAAGCAAGCCCAAAAGACGATTTTCCACTTCCTCATATTGACGTGTTAGTTGATAATACTGCTCAATACTCTGTATTCTCCTTCATGGATGGCTTTTCAGGCTATAATCAAATTAAAATGGCGCCAGAGGATATGGAGAAGACTACTTTCATAACGCCTTGGGGAACATTTTGCTATAAAGTGATGCCCTTTGGTTTGAAAAATGCTGGGGCAACATATCAGCGTGCGATGACAACTCTCTTTCATGACATGATGCATAAAGAGATTGAAGTTTATGTTGACGATATGATTGCTAAATCCCAGACGGAGGAAGAGCATCTGGTGAATTTGTTGAAGTTGTTTAAAAGGCTTAGGAAGTTCAGGCTGAGGCTGAACCCTAACAAATGCACCTTCGGGGTGAGATCGGGTAAGCTCCTGGGGTTCATAGTAAGCGAAAGAGGAATAGAGGTCGATCCTGCTAAAATAAAAGCGATTCAAGAAATGCCGACGCCTAAAACAGAGAAAGAGGTGCGCGGGTTTTTAGGGAGGTTGAACTACATTGCTCGGTTCATATCTCACCTGACTGCTACGTGCGAACCATTATTCAAGTTGCTAAAGAAAGATCAAGCTGTAACGTGGAACGATAATTGTCAAAAGGCGTTCGACAAAATAAAGAAGTATCTGCAGGAGCCTCCTATTTTGATACCCCCAGTGGCAGGGAGACCCTTGATAATGTATTTGACGGTTCTTGAGGGAAGCATGGGTTGTGTTCTCGGTCAGCACGACGAGACGGGGAGAAAAGAGTATGCAATCTACTATTTGAGTAAGAAATTTACAGACTGTGAATCTCGATACTCAATGCTGGAGAAAACTTGTTGCGCGCTAGCCTGGGCCGCCAAGCGTTTAAGGCAATACATGCTGAATCATACAACCATGCTCATCTCGAAGATGGATCCAATCAAATATATATTTGAAAAGCAGGCGTTGTCAGGTAGGATTGCCAGGTGGCAGATGATCTTGACCGAATACGATATTCAATACGTCTCGCAAAAGGCAATAAAGGGGAGTGTGTTGTCCGAGTATCTGGCGGAGCAGCCTATTGAAGAGTATCAATCAATGAGATTTGACTTTCCTGACGAGGATATCATGTATCTCAAGATGAAGGATTGTGAAGAGCCGTTACCAGACGAAGGACCAGAGCCGGGGTCCAAATGGCAGATGATATTTGATGGAGCTGTGAATGCTTACGGCAGCGGAATAGGGGCAATTATCACTACGCCGCACGGGTCGCACATCCCGTTTACTGCCCGATTGACCTTTGCCGTTACCAACAATGAGGCCGAATACGAAGCTTGTATAATGGGGCTTGAAGAAGCCATTGATTTGCGAATCAAACATTTAGACGTATACGGAGACTCAGCTCTGGTAGTGAATCAGATCAAAGGGGAATGGGAGACACGGCAGCCTAATTTGATACATTATATGAATTATGCAAGGAGATTGTTGCCTTTCTTCGACAAAGTTGAATTGCATCATGTGCCACGGGCAGAAAATCAAATGGCTGACGCCCTTGCCACTTTGTCTTCCATGTACAAGGTCAATTTCTGGAACGAAGCTCCCCAGATCACTATCTCTCGGTTGGACAGGCCAGCTTATGTATTTGCTATTGATGAAGCGTCTGATGGCAAACCGTGGTATTTTGATATCCTTACTTTCCTGAAGAACAAAGAGTATCCGGCTGGGGCATCCAGTCAAGATCAGAAAACTCTCAGGAGATTAGCGGGTAATTTCTACTTGAACCCGGATGGCGTCTTGTACAGAAGAAACCACGATTTGGTGTTGTTGCGTTGTGTAGACGAGAAGGAGGCAAAACTTCTCATGGAGGAAATTCACGAAGGTGCATTTGGCACGCATGCTGGTGGGCATGCTATGACGAGAAAACTGCTGCGGGCAGGTTACTTTTGGCTGACGATGGAAGCTGATTGTTTCAAGTTTGCAAGAAAGTGCCACAAGTGCCAAATTTATGCTGACAAAATACATGTGCCTCCGAGTCCTTTGAATGTGATGTCATCTCCATGGCCATTCTCGATGTGGGGAATCGATATGATTGGAAAGATTGAGCCGACGGCTTCTAACGGGCATCGGTTCATCCTCGTAGCAATCGATTATTTCACCAAGTGGGTGGAAGCAGCGTCTTACGCAAATGTAACGAAGCAAGTGGTGGCTAGATTCATCAAGAGAGATATCATTTGCCGATATGGAATTCCCGAGCGGATAATCACGGATAATGGTTCTAATCTGAACAACAAAATGATGAAGGAGCTCTGTCAGAATTTCAAGATCGAACATCACAACTCCTCCCCTTACCGACCCAAGATGAATGGCGCTGTCGAAGCGGCCAATAAGAATATCAAGAAGATCGTCCAGAAAATGGTGGTGACGTATAAAGATTGGCATGAAATGCTGCCTTTCGCTTTGCACGGTTATCGTACGACGGTACGCACATCAACCGGGGCAACTCCGTTCTCGTTGGTATACGGAATGGAAGCGGTGTTACCATTGGAGGTGGAGATCCCTTCTCTGAGGGTATTGCGAGACGTTCAGCTGGACGAGGCAGAATGGGTAACGAACAGATTGAACCAACTGAGTTTGATGGATGAGAAGAGGCTAGCTTCTCTAGCATACGGTCGTTTGTATCAAAGACGAATGAAGAAAGCGTACGACAAGAAAATACTTCCGCGAAGCTTTCAGACGGGCGACCTTGTGCTGAAAAGGATTCTCCCGCCGCAAGCAGATCACAGGGGCAAGTGGACCCCCAACTACGAAGGGCCATACGTTGTCAAGAAGGTCTTTTCAGGAGGAGCTTTATTGTTGTCCACCATGGACGGGGAAGACTTTGCATCACCTGTGAATTCGGACGCAGTTAAAAAATACTTTGCTTAAAATAGACCCGCTGGACAGAAAAAAGAGAGTCCAGGCAAAAATGGGGCATCCTGGCGAACCAAAAACAGAATGAAAGGTTCGGGCAAAAGTTAGGGATAAAATTGAAAAAATGTACACCCGCGAAGTTGAAAACCTACACTGGGCGGCTTCGGCAAAAAGGGGTATCCCGGTGAACTGAAAACCCGTAAAGGGCAGTTCACGCAAAAGTTAGGGATGAGAAAAGCAAATGACTGCGGTCCGAATTTGGTATTCAATGAGCATCAGTGCGGGAGAATATATTTGAGGAATTAGTTATCGGATACAACCTCTTCAGAAGACGGATACCGGGAAAGCATTAGAGTCGGACGAGTCATGGGAGGATCAGTTCGTGATGTTCATCTGCATCCAGTTGCCGACATGTGTACAAAATTTAATTTGTCAATATTTATGCTTCTTGTGAATACTTGCATACTTGTATATTTGCTTTGCGTAGCTTCCTCTTTTCAGGAGTTACATCCCGTGTACAAAAACTCCGCCCATTCAGGGGCCCAATCAATGAAAATGTGTTATTCAGTACTTGATGCCTGTTCTTTACTGTTTTGCGCACGATAAAACGCCTAAGTTTGATGAAGCTAGCATGAGTATAACATCACTGGCCCTTGCCAGCAATCGTTAAAGCTTTGAATTAACTGAGTGTAACAGTCACTAACCTGAATCGATGTGGATTGCATAGGCTTGTCGTGTCTTGTTTGTGTTGTTGCAGGTTTCATAACCGTACGAGGAAGGTGATCAAAAGATTGCAATAGTGAAGGGCTTGATCCCCACGCAGGTCATGCATGTTCTTCCTGAAGAAGGATAGAATTCTCCAGCTAGCCGTAGCTTATCCAAAGGACGTGCTCCAGAGAAGTTACTCGTCCTCAGCAGAGTTTGGTGATTCCGGGATCGTAAGGCTGTATTCAGACAGGTTCATCTCCCCCCGCAGGGTCCTGCATTCTCCCCCGGCGGAGTCAGTAAATTTTCCCCGAGAGAATCCAGCCATCCCCAGCGGAGTTCTCTTTTCAGCGAGTGTTCTTTCCTTCCAGTGGAATTCGAAGGTCAAGACTCTCCAAAGCAGAGTTGATGGTGGGTCCTGTCATTTATTTTGTCAGAGATACCGTGTGATATTAGTTCACTCTCCAGCAGGGGCTCAATCATATCAGGCGCATCTGCTATTCCCCAGCAGAGTTATATTCCCCAGCAGAGGGTTACTTCAACAAGACGGGTGGTTTGAGTTCCCAAATTCCCAGCAGGGTCGACTTCATCCTACCAGCATTTATTTTGCTGGAATAACTTTGTAGCATCAGGCTATCCCCGGCGAGTCGGCGTTACCCTTCCAGCATTTATTTTGCTGAAGTAGTTTCTGTACTCCAGTAGTTCAGGTGGAGAGAGCTCTTGCTCAAATAAATCACCAAACAGTCAAGATCTCGGCAGGAGATATTCAATAATAATGTCAGTTTCGGCGGTATTCCCCACAGAGTTATCATGATAAAATTCTCTTTGTCTCCAGCAAAGTCATTTATGCAAATGCATCTTATCTTCCCCAGCCAGAGTGGCCAGGATAAGAATCTCCTTAATCCCCAAGCAGAGTTTGTTTGTCATCAACGGGTCGCATGAATCAGAATTTCAGAGGCCACCGCCGGTTATCAGAGCAGGTGTCCGATAGTTGGTTTTCAGACATCCCCAGTAGAGTTCGTCTCGAAGTCGCTGTCACGTCAGTGCTGAGCAGTTTGTGGGAAAGGATCATTGAAGAATTAAGTCCTGACGTGGACCATTTACTCCTAGAATGACGGGGTTTCTTCAGAAGTGGGCGTCCTAACGTGGACAGGTTTGTTTTACCGGATTGGTAAGGTGCGTTAATCCTGACGTGGATAGATTCGGTCTCTCGAAATTTGGATAAAAGGAGGTCATGACGTTGACAAAAGATTGGTTACTCTTCGTGTTGGTATCCTGACGTGGATCATTTTGTTTTCGGCAGATATCTTTATTTGTAATGGTGAAATGTGCGTCCTGACGTGGACAAGTTTGTAGTTCTTTGTGATGACAAGATACAAGAGTCCTGACGCGGACAAATTTATCCTTCTTCGTGTTGTTGGCAAAGTGTAAGTCCTAACGCGGATATTCCCCGGCAAGTCGAAGACGTGTGAGTCCTTACGTGGACAAGTCTTATTTCCTCAGTGAGTCGAAGACGCCTGAGTCCTAACGTGGACAAATCAAGACAAGATAGGTGTCCTGACGTGGACAGATCAAAGAGATTATTATTCCTAACGCGGGAAAGATGTAGTCCATACGCGGACATATCAGAAGATAGTTTCCTTACGTGGAAATAACAGTATTCCTAACGTGGAAAAAGAGAGTCCTTACGTGGACAGATTAAGATGGCGTTCCTTACGTGGAAAATTGAGTCCTGACGCGGACAAATCAGAAAGAAGTTGGTATTCCTAACGTGGAAAGATTGAGTCCTTACGCGGGCATATCGAGATGGATTCCTTACGGGGAGACAAGTGCATTCCTAACGTGGAAAGTTTAGCCCTGACGTGGACAGATTCGAGAAATTGAGTCCTGACGTGGACAGGTTCAGCACCAAAGTGGAATTCCTTACGTGGAAAGATCGGAGTCCTGACGCGGACACGTCAAATGGTATTGGAGTCCTTACGTGGACAGATTGATGTAGTTCTCTTTACGTGGAAAGAAGATTGCTTCATAACGTGGAAAGATAAAAGCGTTGCTCCTAACGTGGACGATGTGATTCCTAACGTGGACTGGTGTTACTCCTAACGTGGAAGAGTGTTATTCCTGACGTGGACGATTCAGTTTACGGAAATGCAGGTGAATTATCCCCAGCGGAGTTGCCGGGATTTTCCTGGGTTGACAGTAAGTGGAGTCCTAACGTGGACAAGTTCAGTTGAGATTCCTTCGTGTTGATAACAGACAGAGTCCTAACGTGGACAAGCAAGCAATCTGTTATGACAGAATCCTCTTCAGAACGATGAAGACAATCCCCAGCACGGTCGTGCGAGATCAGTGGGTTACTCTAACAGTCAGATTCAGCTGACGAATGTCATTCCTCAAGCAGGAGCGCAGTTTATTTCTGCGGTTGGCAAATTTCTGGTTTCACTAGTATTCAACCGCCTCGTACCGCGAATGTCTGAAGGCTCCGGGCTCTTCACCCAATCGGGTCCAAGTCGCTTGAATAGGGGCAGCTGTTGCACCCTAAAATTTGCTCAACCTTATTCCTTGGATTTATGTTTCATCATCATTAGCATTTGCATGTAGAGTTATGTACATAGACTAACCATCTGCATAGCATAAGCATAGCAAGTCATTCACCAGGGGACCAATCATTATTTTCATCTCTAGAGGCCTAGCAAGAGGTTATTATCCCAATTCAATCTCATTCAAGTCATCAGGAAAGAATTTGAAAGCAAAGAGTTCAGCAGATCAAGCCTTGAGTCTATCTCCTAGCTGAGGGTATCTGAGGATCAACAAGAGGGTTATGAGCTGTGGATTGAAGGCATGGAGAGTATCTAGACATCTTGAGAGACTTATAAAGTCATTTGGAGAAGAAAACAAGTCATTGATGAAAGCACAAGAGCTATAGTTGAAGACAGTCAACTAGGGTTTCATCTGGGTCAACCCTAGGTCAACCCTAGGTCAATTGACTGACTTAAAAGGGCATTCAAGGTTATTGGAGAGATGTGGGGATCAATATTGAACATATGAAGAAGGATATGGAGATATGACAAGGAGAATTCAAGAGAAATCAAGGAGAAGAGGAGTTACTAAATTAGGGTTTCTCTGTAAAATCCCCTAGTTTAGGTCAAATTTCCAAGCAAGATAAGTCAAAATGCTAGCTTCAAATGGCTTCTTGGCCAACATGAAACTTGTAGAGGATCTCAAGACCTTTAATTTGAGTGGTGGAAGACCTCAAGGAGATTTATAGAACTCAAGTTATGGTCCTTACAAGTTACAGGTCATCTGGGGTGTCTGAACTTTTGTCTGTGAAAGTGACTTGACTTCCAAGCTAGTTTTACCCCTCAAGGAGATTTCAAATGAATTCTTGGTCAACATAAGAATTGTTCCTCATTGTCTTAGCTTTCTAGAATGGTATGGCATGCCTTCATATGATGTGGAGAACTCAACTTATGGTCTTGACAAGCAAAGGGTATTTTGGGCATTTGTGAATTACAGGTCATTTTAACCTATACCCAAAACTCATACAAGGAGGCCTCAAATGGAAAAACTTACAACATCAAACTTGCTCCAAATGGGATTTTAAGTCTAGAAAGAAGGTCACAAGTTATTGGAGAAGCCCATAGCATGGAGTTGCATGATAGGTCAAAATATGAACTAAAAAGGCTTATAAAGTGAATAATTTCAAGTTGGAAAATGGTTTGGGAGATTTACAAGTCCAAATGGAGACTTCCAATATATGATTTTGAATGGAAAAACAATTCTAAGAACAATGGTTCACCCACTTTTTTGAGTTTAGAAGGAAAAAATGAAGTTATCCATGGTTGCTTATCATTTAAGAAACATAATCAAAAATGGATCAAAATTTGAAAACAAGGGAATGTGCAAGATGGATCTAGAATGTTCATTTGGGGTCTATATATTCATGAAAGGAGAATTTGGCAAGGGTTGGCCTCATTTGCACCAAGAATTCCACATAATTTCTCACACTTTTTCATTGGAGTTTCATTACAATTCTCTCAAAACCTTCACCAACTTTCATCATAATCAATTCAATTTCACTCCATCATCATCATAGATCATAATTGAAGCAAGTTTCTGGTAGTTATCATCCATTTTCGAGTGCTTTTCTCAAGATCATCAAAATCACAAGTTCAAGTGGATTGCATGATTCAAGCAAGGAACCTCCAAGTTTGTGCATACAGAATTAAGTTCCTCAAGGATTGATCAAGATTCAACACTTAAAAGCTTCAGATCCACATCCTCCATAGCTGTTTCTCAAGATTTCTTACTAGGTAAGTTTTCATTCAAACTGCTTGATCTAGTTAATTTGGCATGATGTTGTTAGTTTAGATGCAATCTAGGTGGTTAGGAGATTAGTTTAGGTGAGTTTGGAACGATTTGGTGAGGTTTGTTAACAGGTGCCATAATCTGTTTGTGTTCGAATCTCTTGGATGAATGTGTTATAATTGCAACTTGATAGCATAGGTTAATCTCCATTAGATGTAGTTTAATTTAGGCTAGGTTTGAGGAGGATTGGTGATGGTCCATATCAGTGCATTTCAATGGAGGCCGAATGTTGATCCAATCATGTTTGTTGTTGTGGTGAGTTTCAAGACGAATTGATACCCTAAGCTTGTAGAGGGAGAGATTTGGAGCAGATTTCATGTTCACATCGTGTGGATTGGTTGCGTGTAGATGGAGAGCAGAGAGGTGGAACCTTGCTCGTGCATGGCTGCCATGGTGGAGCTGAAACCCTAGGTTGCAGGTCGTTTGGAGAAGAAATAATCGTGGCCATTCGTTTGGTGTAAGACTCTTGACTTTTAGAATGATCCAATGGCCTATATTCAATCTGAAATTGGAGGGAGATTGCCCTGGCCCTAAACGCACCGTTTCATTAATTGAAACGGGCGGGCCTGAGTTGGATTGTTATTCCCACCCCCGTGTGAGCCCAAAACCAATATTTCAACGTGACTTTATTACTTCCTTCACCCCCAGCGCGTTGTTGTTATTCTGAGTGACTCTGGGCCTTAGTCCTTTTGCTAACAGCACCCTACCCTGTCTGGCCCATCCAATAATGAACTGAGCGCACCTACTGGATGCACCCCCTCTGGCTCATTTAATTCATTTTTATTTTTCTTATTTCATTTTAATTTTTCACCAATTTTCATAAATTCATAAATAATTCATAAAAAATGCTTTTTAATTCATTCTTTTTACCATGTTTTCATTAAAATGTCTAGAATATTATAGGAAAATAAATTTTCATTTTTAGTTTTATTTCATATTTTTTTCATATTTTCTAAATAAATGTCATAATAAATAGATACATTTCATGCATTATTTTTATGATTTTTGTTCTCTCACATGCTTTAATATTTTTTGATCACTCTTTTCATATTGTTTAGATAAGATATTAAGCTTGTAGAAATATTTTAGTTCCCATTTTTAGAGGCTAGTTTTAGGTGATTAATAAATGCTTGAACATCATGTACAAAACTAGGGTTTTAAGTGACAACTTAGGAAGTTCAATTTTTTCCCTTAGGACTTAGGGTTTGACTAGTTTAGTTATGGGACTATAGGGGCTATGGGTAGCTATTAGATCCCTTAGAAAAAGTCAGAATTCCCTACTACTATTATTGCTGTCTGTATATCTGCTGTCTGGTGTGGTGTGCCCTCTGGGGTTTATTGATTGTTTGTATGGGTATTGGGTTTGTCTGGGGCCCTGGGGAAGCTGAAGATTTGTGGAGCTGAAGCCATTAAAGGGTCAAATGCTGAAGATCAACTGCAGAGAGTTGAGGAGGAGTTTCTTGCTAGCAGTTGCTCAGGAGATTAGGGTTTAGGAGCTAGGCAGAGCTCTAGATTAGAAATTTTGTTTCTCAAACATGGATTGCCTTGTCTGCATCCATTCTTCTCTGTGATTCAGAGTCTCTCTAAGACACTCACCCCCTTCCTTTGGAAGGCTTGGTGACAGTGTCTATGAGATAGAACTCTTGAGAGAAAATGTCTCTTGTGTTAGAAGCAGTCTGTTCACCACCTTTGGTAGTCAGCTGATTGCTTAACACCCAATTCACTCTTGTGACTGATCCCTCATCCTGGAGGTTTGAGCTTGAAGAAAAGGCATTGCAGATGGAAGACTGATGATCAAAGCCATTGTCTGAAGGCCATGAAGATGGATATTGATGCTTGTTGAAGCCTGTAGCTGATTGGAGATTGCTTGAAGCCAGTTGTTGATTCAGAGCTGCTGATGCTGTTTCTGTTGCTGTATTTCATTTGTTGATGTATTGATTGGTTTTCTGAACTGTATTGTTTGCTGTTTACCCTGTTGGGTTGAAAGTGAAGCCTGTTCACTTTCGCCTATTGTTTTCTAGGTTCGAGGTTGAGTGGGACTCCCTTGCCTCGCTTGTATTGTTGCATCCATGCATTTTACTGTTTTGCTGTGTATATCTGATATTGTTTCTGTTTCTGCCTATCCCGTAGGATCTCTGTTTCTCTCTGTGCAAGAGAGGAGCATGATAGACACTAGGTCTCAACCCATGCATGATAACATTAGGATAGCTTGTTTCCCTTCGCAACCGTAGGTTAGAGTTCTGTCTCTTTCTTTCTCAAAACAAACAGAAAAACACATAAAGATTTCAAACGCAATAAAAGACACTTCTTCCGTAAAAGAATGTGAACTCATCAAAACGTCATTTTTGTCCTCTTGGACTGTTAATCAGAAAAACCTTTTTCAGAAGGAATAAAATCAACCAAGGCAGACTTGTGTCGTACGTGGCCCGAACTACGTTTGCTCTGATCTTCCATGTTGTGTGGAAGTACGTAGGCATAGGATGCGATATCCTAGCGAGCAACCTTTCCCTCCTTTCCCGTAGGTAGGCGAACTACGTTGACTCTGATTTCTCGTTCCAGACGAGAATACGTAGGCATAAAGTGCGATACTTTGCCGAGTCATTTTTATTTTCATTTTATTTTCTTTTTCACCCTTGACCTATAGTTTAGATAGAATAACAATCCATACCCGAAAACAAGCGTGGATCCCGTCGAGTACGACGGACGTGAGGGGTGCTAATACCTTCCCCTTGCGTAACCGACTCCCGAACCCAGGTTTTGGTTGCGATGACCATACCTTTCCCGTATTGTGCGAGGTTTACTCTGAGCGTTTCCTTTCCCTCCCGTGGGATAAATAACGCACGGTGGCGACTCTTCTGTTCAGCCGGCGCCGATTTTCGCAGTAGCGACACCAGCCACTGCCATTGGTGTAACTGATTACCATAAAATGCAGTGTAACCGATTATGCCCACGACGGTAATTGATTACACTGCGTCCCAAAGCACTTTTTCTCCAACTTATTATACAAAAATCACTTTTGAACCCTTCCAAAACTCCATTTTTCTTATAAATCGTTTGAAACACATTTTAACACGAAAAAACACTTTTTTTAAATCCCAAACCCCAAATACTTTTCATCAAATTTACTCATAACCTTGTTCCGAATCTGACTCGCGATCACATACCACAAACAATATCAACAACATACACAAATCACATATACGAATCCAACAAAATAATTTGCAACAATACATCATTCTATCATCAATCACAAGATCAATAACCATTCACAATTCATCAAGAATTTCATCAAGCACACAATACCAGTCCATCAAAATCATGAATAGAGAAAGAAACACAAAATCTACATGGCATAATCTACTCACCAATCATCATAACAACCCTTAGATAATTAGAACCCCACTCTTACCTTAGAGTTCTTACAAGAGCTTTAACATGACGATTCTTTCTTCTCTTTCCTTTAGCCCTAGCTCTCCTCTTTCTCTTTTTCTTCCAAAACATGTACCAGAAGTTCTGTCTCCCAACTCCCTTATTTTCTTCTTCTTCTTATTATTATTATTATTATTAATATTATTATTATTATTATTATTATTATTATTATTATTATTATTATTATTATTATTATTATTATTATTATTATTATTATTATTATTATTATTATTTAATCCAACTAATTAAAACAATAGCAATAATAATATCACTAAATATTTATTTAAATAATAATCACCTCCTATTATTTAATTAAATAAATATTAATCAATATAAATTAATTAGTTCTACTCTCCACACCATCAAGTTCTACACAATTACTCACACACTCCTACAACACCTTAGAGTCTATTCTTAAGGCATCTACCCTTCACCACAGGGTACCCTAACATAATAAAACATACATAATCTCATACATACACAAAATATCACATAATTTTAATTACAAAAAATAATTAAAATAAAACGGGGTGGTACAACATCAATTGGATTCTTGATTGATTTTTAACAAGTTCCCAGGTTTTGTTCTTCTCAATTTCCATTAGTTCTTCTTGTATGGTTGCTAACCAATTCAAATCATTCATAGCTTGATCCAAATTGATTGGTTTTGC
This sequence comes from Lathyrus sativus, assembly GCA_963859935.3. Classification (NCBI taxonomy): domain Eukaryota; kingdom Viridiplantae; phylum Streptophyta; class Magnoliopsida; order Fabales; family Fabaceae; genus Lathyrus; species Lathyrus sativus. Next base: position 486,609,184 of record OZ012741.1, on the reverse strand, counting down.
TTCATCTATCATCATCTTTTTTCTATTAAGTCACCGTCTGTATCGACTGCTTGATCTGGAAATCTCTCATATATAGCTAACCTTGTCAACTCAGTTCTTGCTCTAGTTGATCTCCTAACATTCTGTTTGGTTGTTCTTTGTTTTGTTCGATTGTGACACCAGTCTGTTGGTTTTCATCAAGATAGTTATGATTGTTTTTTGCTCTTGTCGAACTGACCCTTGAATCCAATCCCACCCGCTGCTTTCATCCAATAGAACATCTCAAATGATCACTAGTTTATCATCATTTGGTGATTATAGTTTGTACACACGGTCGAATGATAACCTATGAGTACCATAGTTTGACTTCAATCATCTAGTTTCTATCTCAAATGTTCAGGTACATGCATAAGGCACATTGATCCAAACACTCTAAGATGACTACCATTCGACTTCACACATGCCCAAGCCTCATAAGGAGTCCTCTCGACTATCTTCTTGGTTGGACATCTGTTTAAAATTTATATTGTTGTTGAGTCTGCTTCACTCTAAAATCTCTTTGGCATATCTTTAGATTTCAATATGCTCTTACTCATGTTCACTATACTTCGATTCTTCCTCTTGATTCTTCCCCATTAGTTCTTAGTTTCCTCAACTTGCATCCACTATGCTTCTCGATATGCAATTTGAACTTTTTGAATTGTATGAATACCTCACTCTCCCTCTAAATAATATAAATCCACATATATCTGGTGAATTTATCTATGAAAGTTAGGAAATAGCAGTTACCTTCATTCGACCTTACTTTAAAAGGTCCACACACATCAGAGTGAACTAGCTCCAACTTTTCCTCCAACCTCATTGTCAATTCATGTTTGAGTGCTTTCCTAACCTGTTTTGCTTTGCAACATTTCTCACATACATGACTTGGTTCTTCACTTGAGGTAAGCCATACACCGTCTTCTTTTGGTTGAACAAACCTAAACTTATGAAGTTTAGATGTCCATACCTGTGATGCCACAATCATTTCTTATCTTCTTATTCAGTCGAAACAAGACACATGTGATCAACCGTGTTGATATTTATCTTTGAAGGTCTTTCTTTCTGCAAATGGTACCTTCAGAATCAACCTTCCATCACCATGATACACCTTCATCTAATTCTTTTCTAGCTTCATGTTGTACACTTTTGAGAGTAATTGACTTATATTTATCAAGTTACTTGTCATCGAAGGTACATACAACACATCAATGATGATGACTTTTCGACCATTCTTTTTTACAACATAAATATCTCATTTTCCATTTGATGTGATGTGTCTGCCATCTACAAACTTTATCACATTCTCAACTGATTCATCTAGCTTGGTGCACCAGTCTTTATTACCAGTCATGTGGTTACTGCATCTTTAATTTAGGTACCACATGTTGGTTTGCTCATTGTTTGATTGAGTATTTGCCATCAGTAGCACATCATCAAAATCAATATCTCAAATTTGTGCATAATGTGCTTTATCGCTATCTTTTGCTCAGGTTTCTTTCTTTCTTTGTTAGTCTCGAGCATAATGACCAAAGTCTTGACAGTTATAACATTGCACCTCCTTCATGTCAACTTTCTTCCCTGAATAATTGTTGCCCATATCTTCCTTGGTTGAATCAGGGTAGTTCTTTGAATTCTTGCTTGACTTCTCATCACTTGCAAGATTTTTTCTTTATTTCGCTTTCTCTTTTCTAGACTTCTTGATGAATCTTGCTTGTAGTGCTTGTTTAATCACCTTCTCCCTTTCTAAGTTCCTCTGCTTCAACCTCATATCATGAGCCTCTAATGAAACTTAAAGTTCTTCCAACTTCATCTTAACAAGGTCATTTGCTCTTCAATAGACACTACAATTTTAATTAAAAATCATAGTCAGAGATCTCAACCCTTTCTCAATCTTCTGAAAATCGTTGATTGATTCACCACACGCCTTCATCTAGTTCGTTAACAGCACCACACGTGAAAAGTATTTTGAGACTGATTCTTCATCCTTCATCTAAGTCATCTCAAATTGCTTTCTCAACGTCTGCAACTTCACCATTTTCATCTCAATCGTACAAGTCCTTCAACTTATCCCACGCTCCTTTGGCAGTTTCTTCTTCAATTGTCTTCTCGAACACGTTATGATCCACACATTAATGGATCAAGAATAGAACTTTTTCATCTTTCTTCCTTTGATCCTTGTGCACAACTTTCTGAACATCATCTGCATTCGCATCCAATGCCGATATTCCATCATTCACAATTTCAGACACATCTTAAAATCTGAATATGACATTCATCTGCGCAACCCACCGTTCGTTGTTCTCACCTTTCAAAACCAGTAGATTCCCTAAAAATTGCGTTGATGTTGTTGTTCTATTTGCCATTACAGATTCTCTCTGAATCGCAACTCAGACTCTTTAATCCCAATTTGTTGGATCAAAGTATCTTTAAGAAAGACGAGAGAAGAAGAAAAAAAGAGAGAAAATATATACTATTTTGTGAAAAACGAAATCATTTTTGAGTGAAGTTGTTGTTATTTACATCATATCATACTCTTTATATAGACAACCAAAATCCAGACTTAAATCGTACAAAGTGTAAAATATAAAAACTACAAATTACACTTCGACATAACAACTATATATTATATCTGACTCTATTAAATATAATTGACTTTTACTATATCGACTAACTAGTTCAACAGAGTCGAATAATAATTTTTTATAAAACTATGAATTACAACTAAACTAGCGAGTAAATGAAAATCCAAATCAATAGCTTAAACAAAAACCCATTTAAGTATATTATCTCATAATATAAAATTCACTCCATGACTAAAATATTTACTAACATCAACTTCATCAACAATTTTTGAGACTGAATTCAATCAATCATCCGAGCCCATAGTATTTATAACCGTGTAATAAACACAGTCCTAATTATAGGGCAGTCTATAGGTATCCCACCAACCTTCATATACACCGTACGTACTAGCAAAGAATTTTCCAAATTCAAAAACTGTTTCTTTCCTTTCAGAAACGCGCAATAACTATATCAACAACAAAACAAAAGAAAAAGCGTAATAGCTAGCAATAATGAGATGCATTAATCAATTCCAAGTTGGACCATAATAAACCATGCAATAATACACTTCCTAATCACCCAACATCGCACACAGTCACATTTTCATCACTCCCTTCTCTCTCACACCAATGCATCAACGTTACGACACAACACTCACATAGTAAGCGAGTGAGAGTGGCAATTCCGTAATTATTCTACGGTCCCACTCCCAAGTCAAAAACCAACAACCGATCGAGTCTCTTTCTTTTGTAATCACTTTCGTTATTTTTCTGTCTCACTTTTATATTGTATCCGTTAAAACACCACTTCCACGCTTACCTTTTCAATGCTTATAACCAATTTTCCAAAACACAAACGTTAATTACAAGCAACCATGTCGGATTCCACTACTCCTCTCATGAGTTTGAAGGTACTCATTTTAGCAGGAATTTTCCTCGTCATCGTGATAATCATCGTGCTTCTGATATTCCTGTGCTTTCGCGGTAGCCGAAGCTGCAAGAAACGGAAGATGTTACCGAAGCTACACAGCTCCGGCACTACTCCTTTAGTTTCGAAGGAGATCGCGGTGGTTAGGGAGATTGACCTCACGCGCTCCACTGAAAAACAGACGCGGATTGAGATTATTGAAGATGGTGATGATGGTTCGAAGAAGGAGGCAGATATGAAGGTTGAAATTGGAGTGGTTAGGAAAAGTGACGTGTCGTGTGGGACCTACATGCAGGAGGATCCAAACATAGGGTGGGGTCGGTGGTATAGTTTGAAGGAAGTGGAAATTGCGACACGTGGATTTGCGGAAGGGAATGTGATTGGTGAAGGAGGGTATGGAGTTGTTTATAGAGGTGTTTTGCAAGATGGTTCTGTTGTTGCAGTCAAGAATCTTCACAACAACAAGTATGTTACTCATAATTCATTTTACTTGTTTAAGTCTACTTAGAAGACATCTATGAAAAACTACGTGTATGTGTCTATGTTTGTGTCAGTGTTGTGTTTCTGGTATCCATGTTTCATGCATGTTTCTGTAGGGGTGAAGCTGAGAAGGAATTTAAAGTGGAGGTTGAAGCCATTGGCAAAGTAAGGCATAAGAATTTGGTTCGTTTAGTAGGATATTCTGCCGAAGGGGCTAGAAGGTACTATTATGGTTACATTGTTGTTAATCTTTTGACTAGATGATGAAAATTTGGAATTCTTCTAAACTATTTTGTTGGCATTTTTTTTTACTGATAATTCAGGATGCTTGTTTATGAATATGTTGAGAATGGAAATTTGGAGCATTGGCTGCATGGTAATGTAGGACCAGTTAGTCCCTTGACATGGGAGATTCGAATCAAGATTGCGATTGGGACTGCGAAAGGGTGTGTTTCATGTTTATTCAATTTGCATGTTAAGGATCAACATTGATTTCATCATAGTTTTTTCACAAAAATTTTAACATTGATACATTATGAAACAGGCTAGCCTATTTGCATGAAGGCTTAGAACCCAAAGTTGTGCACAGAGATATAAAATCCAGTAACATCCTTTTGGATAAAAACTGGAATGCGAAAGTTTCAGATTTTGGACTTGCCAAGCTCTTAGGTTCTGAGAAAACTCATGTAACAACACGCGTAATGGGAACATTTGGGTAATTAATCGTTCTCTCTCAAGGTTCCTTATACAGAAGCGAATGACAGTAACACTTACTTAACACTAAATTTCTACAGGTATGTTTCCCCTGAGTATGCAAGCACAGGTATGCTTAATGAGCGTAGCGATGTTTATAGTTTTGGAGTTCTACTCATGGAAATAATCACGGGAAGAAGCCCTATTGATTATTCAAAACCACCCGGAGAGGTGATTTCAGATTTTGTCCTGATTTTTCATTTGTGCATTTGGTAAAACATGTAAGTCTTACATTTCCGTTTGATGCATTTCAGATGAATTTGGTTGATTGGTTTAAGGCAATGGTAGCAAGTCGTCGCAGCGATGAACTAGTTGATCCTTTGATTGAGATTCCACCTTCTCCAAGATCTCTGAAGAGAGTTTTACTGATTTGCCTACGCTGCATAGACTTGGATGTCATCAAGCGACCGAAGATGGGTCAAATTGTTCATATGCTTGAGTCAGACGATTTCCCCTTTCGTTCTGTAAGCTAAATGCTTCAACCACTCTTTCTGTGAAGCTTTGTTTGAATGTCACTTCAATTTCTTTGAATG